>CAMPQE020000069.1:0-22000 GCA_946902985.2 Meconema thalassinum
ACAACAATTATCAACATCATTAATTGACAATATTCACGAGATCTTCGCTACAACCGACACTGTATTGTGGGTTGGAATTCCACCATCAATCATCCTTGAACTGGACTTTCTTAGCGGCTTCGGTAGCGTAGTTGGTAGCATGCTGAACTGCTGTGCCAAAGATAGTGGGTTCAAACCCGGACGAAGTATGCCTTCCTTCGGAGGGGAAGTAGAGCCGGCGGTCCCATGTCATAGATTTATGGCATGTTAAAGGTCCTTCCGCAGACTAAACTTGTGTGAAGTTAAATTTCTTAGTTAGATCTATCAAAGTTCCAACGTTCACTACTAGGTATCAGTGACATCTGGTGGCGAAAGTTCGAACTACATGAAATTGAACGGAACTTGTAGCTCATCCTATTGATGTCCGCTTGAAGCAGCTACAGGCTCTGGCGAGCCAAACATGTCCTCGGACACTCCCGGCACTAAAAGCCGTACGAAAAATAAATAAAATAAATGGACTTTCTTGGTGGATCGGTTTCCGCTTCTTGATCCCTAGGTCGCGGGTTCGATCCGGCCGAGGAAGTCAGTTTTGTGAAGGGCAGCAAAACTCCACGGCACTCTTGTGTCGTAAAATGTCAGCAAGTAAAATATCTCTCGTATCACATTTGGTAATTGAAGACAAACCTCAGTCGCAGGTTGCCCAAGAGAGTTCTCAGTTTCGCTACCAGATGTAGTGATGAAGTTGCTTGCCTCTCGCCAAAGTTCGATCCAACGGTAGATGCATGTGAGATTTTCCAAGTGAAATATCACGTCCTGTGGTTCGGATTCCTTGTAAAAATGGAGATCCCTTGGCTCATGTTCGCGAGATAAATGGTCACGTAAAACTACAAGCTTCCTTCCTTCTTCTCCGGATGGCAGTGCTGTAAAAAATTGTCGAAATTATATAGCAGATTGGCTCAAAAGCCCCAAAAACAGATCTAGCCTACTACTGGCCTTATTATTTATTTATTTATTTATTTATTTATTTATTCGTTAATTACCCATAAGGAGAGCGTTACAACACAATCAATTTTCAAGTTTTATTCTGGCCCTTTCTTCTCTTTTCCCAAAAACCTCTCATATACACATTATGCTTCCTCTTTCTCTCTTCTGCCCACTTCTTTTCTGGTTGTCTCTCTTTGGGAGTTTGCTCAAACTTCTGTTGTCTAAGGTTTTTCTCTGTATGTGCTCCTGTCTACCATGTCTTCTATAGAGATGTTTAGTTGCTTGAGGTCTTCCACGGTTTCCTTTACCCAATTGGTTTTTAGAGTACTATTTGTAACTACCTAATTAAACATTTTCTTGGTCTTTGTCTTCGGTCATCCTATGTAGCCTATATGTCCATTAAAATTTGCCCTTCTTTTCCTTATGTTATTTGTTATCGTCTCTGTCTGTTTGTACAGTTCTATTGTCGGTCTCTTTATCCATATTCCCTCTTTCTGAACTGGTCCGTAGATCTTTCACAGAATTTTTCTCTCTTGTTTTTCTCATTCCTTGAGTTTTGTTCGTCCCTTGATTGCTGTCGTTTCTGAACCGTATAAGGTCTCTGGTAAGACTTCTGCACGATGGTGTCGTAATTTGGAATTCATGTTTTTTTTTTTAATGTAGTGGTTCCATGTAGGTCGGTATGTTTTCTGTAATTTAGCGCGCCTGTCTTCATTGGATGCCAAGTTCAGTCCTGTTTTCTGTATAATCTCTCCTAGGTATTTGAAACTTTCCTCTTATGTTATTTTGTCATACTTGGTTTCCAGTGGGGGCCTGGCTGTAGATGATAATCTAGGAGCTACCTCTGTCCCTATAATAATCTAGATGCCATATTTACAATGGAATTTGCGTCCCGCCCAGAATCCTTGGCTATGACAAGGGATCACTAACAAGCTTGAGTTTACATGCGGTAAGATACCCGCTGCTGTTTCTCTTCCTGTCGCAGCTTATTATTTGGCACCACGAGGTTGGGAGACCCGTGTATGCCAGATCAAATCAAGGAATTTAAATTTTTTCAAAGAGCCGAGAATGGAACCAAAGACCTTTAGGGTGCAAGCAAAATCCGATCCTCTCCACCAAAGGCACCTTTCTTATCGTAGTCAACAACAATAACCCCTGGCACTATACAGCTCATGACGGGCTAAGGCCGACCCAGCGACCGCTGCCCGGCCATTTAGCCTGCAGATATTGGGGTGACGCGTGATCATTGCGTCGGGTCCCCTCGGCCGTTAATCTTGGTATTCGTGATCGGGGCGCTGTCTCACTGTCAGACAGCTACTCAATTGTCCTCACGAGGCTGAGTGCACCCCGTTCCAACCCTCACGTCAGTTTTTTTTAATCACTGACGGAGCCGGGGATCGAACCCGGGGCCTCCGAGTGAGAGGCAGGCGCGCTACCCCAACACCACGGGGCCGGCATCTTATCGTAGTACCAATTTCATTACGAATCTATCCTTATGTACAGGCAGAGTTGGGCAGATTTCACTTAGGATGTAAGTACAAACCGGCAGAGAGCGCTAACGTGCTAGCTCGTGTCTCGCTGGCATGAGGGAAGAGCATGAGTTCGAATCCCACCTCAGCCACCCTGAAAATGGTTTTCGTGGTTTGTCATTTTCATCACCAGGGACATGGCGGGACGATTCCTTTTCAACAGGTCCGCAGCCGACTTCCTTCCAAAATCCCTTCCTAAATTCGGCCCAAGTTAGCGGTCGCCTGGGCGATTGACCTGTCACCATCCCCAGTTGTATCTGTTGACAAAGTGTGTTCAGCTCCCAGGCACTGTTCTTGTGACGGATGAGGAATGATCCCACGCAGAGTCCGTGGGTGAAAACGAGTTGGGACGATAAGCGATTTTAAGAAAATGTAGACTACTGTAGGTACAAAAGGGATGAAAACAACGCACCTCAATTCTCTAGAGAAAAACAACAAGGTATTCTTCTAGGACAAGGTTTATAGTGGTCTATCCCTAAGGTGCTTGCCACGGTGGGTGAGTGGTTATAGCTTGCAGGTTCGCTCCAGGCAGTGGTATGTAATTTTTGAATGGCGACAAAAATCACGATGTCATACGTTGTTGGGATGTTAAAGAACCCATTTGAATTAAGTAGGTCGTGTTCGTAAGGGCAAAAATAATCTCGGGGTTTTCCGCCAACACAAAAATTTCCTCCTTTCTCTACTAGAAAGCGCTATAGTGTTAAGGAGCTTAGATATCTAACCTCCTTGACTTCCATAGCGCTCCAAGGAGCGATAAAATTCGACATGCAAGCTGGTTTCTGGGCGTCAATTAACAAAGCTTGCACGCGGCACCTAAGACCATACGATATTCTCCTTCTTGTTCCGTATAGGCCAACTACGGACCACGATATTCAACTATTTCGCTTGGAGTGGATCTTGATGTTTGCCCAGTAGTCACGCATCCCCTGTCTGTGTTGTACTTTTCTCTCCTTTGTCCAGAGGGCACCTGTCTTCTTCCTTGTGGGTTATTCCTGGAACTTTATTTGCTTTCATTTACTCCTTTACTCCTTTACTCATTTACTCATGTCCCCATACGATATTATTATTATTATTATTATTGTTATTATTATTATTATTATTATTACCGAGCTGGGAGGATAAGCGATTTCAAGAAAATGTACTGTAAGTAGCCTACAAGGGATGAAAACAACGCACCCCAATTCTCGAGAGAAAAACAACAAGGTATTCTTCTAGGACATGGTTTATAATGGTCTAATGGTCTATCCCTAAGGTTGCGGGTTCGACTCCTGACTCTGACAAGATATGTAATTATGTTCGAGGGGTTGGTACAGGGTCTAACTTCAACCATCCTGGATGTGGTTTCAGATGTTCTCCTACTTCTGCTACAGAGGAATTCCGTGAGGATACAGCCATGGCCGCCTCCCACCCAATGCCAGCCCCAATATCAAGAATACATACTATTATTGCCAACATATTCCACACACACTCAAAAAACACGGGACTGATGAACAAGCGAAACAACAACAACAGCAACAACAAAAGCAAACGGAAAGAGAAAATATTCACTCTATTCTCCTTGCCTCGTATTTATTGGACGTACTATATATACTGTCATCAATTAGATGTCAAACCGCAAAGGCCGTTTCTCTCTATAATGAGGCTCGCTGGTTTTGAAAGGAAATCATGTGAAGGCCTCATTTCTGGATCAGTTATTTGAATAGGCAAATAACCAAATCTACAGGAATACGAATGACTTCTTCATAGCGACCACGAGGTTGGGAGACATCTGCTGTACGCTGCTTACTGGTCTTACTAATCCAGGTGCCAAGCTATCTCGGTAGACGAATAGGTTCAAATCTCACTGTCGATCGCCCTTGAAATGGCGTTTTGTGTTTTTCCATTTTAATACTTTTTGCAAAAAGAAAGCTTCATTAGGCTACTAAAAGAAAACTAAGCATTAGCCTGCTCTTTTTTTTAAGTACAATAATTCAATTGGTTCAATATTGGTCTTAAAACACTCAGATCGTGAGTAAAATTCCAGTTCTGTCCGATGGTATCAGGGGCGTTTGCAGAGGGCTGGGGATTTCCAAAATGCTCCCGAAATTCCTTTAAAAAATATTTTAAAAAGTGGTCATTTTTTTGAGTTATTTAATCATAATGTTGTATTAATATTTACTACTACACATAACAAACATTGAATCTTGGATTTATTATTATTACTAGCAACCCGCCCCAGCGTAAGCTTAAAAGGCGCACGGACGGCAGGTCCCAGACGCAATTCAGAAAAGCCGAGGTGAACAGCGAAACTCCAATCACATATACTCTTCTCTGAAGTATTAACTCGACACGTCCCGACAGTTTTATGTTGGCCGAAGCTGGGGTAATAGGCTCGCCTGCTAGCTCGTAAACTCACTCCGAAGCTAGTAATTTAAATTTCCACTGAATGGAGATTGTTGGAAGAAATGAAAACCCAGAAAACACTTACAGTGGGCGATGCATTAAAGATAGAGATATGCTGTCGCGGACATTTGTGTAGAACTTTTCATGCTGAACAATTCTTACACTCTTCATATATGGATATTTTAACGGTTTCCCCAGTGTAAGCCTAAACGGTGCACGGACGGTAGGTTTTTCTTCTACTCGATTCACTGAAATTGTTACTGCTCGGCTTCCTTTAGTCATAAATAAATTATTTTCGACAGAAACCTTCCTCGAGAAATTCTTTACAGAATGGTGAAAAACGCATCCATCCAGTGGTTGTCGATATTAGCCGGAACATCCAAAAGAATCGGGGACAATTATTATTATAATTATTATGAGGCAACATTTGATGTAATGCATAGTAATAACCCATTCTGAGAGCCTTGTTGCCTTGGTAACCAAATAGGCCCACGCCACTCGCTCCCTTAAAACAATACTTTCAAAGAAATTTGTATTTCATGACTTTACACACTTTTTGTTGACACTAAAATTTTATGTCAGTGCACTGATTTTATAACTTAAAATGAGACTCGGAGACGCTAGCAGAACAAAATCGAGATTTGAACGACTTTCAGTACCGCATCTTTAGGGACTCATCCAACACTACGAATCTGTACATTCTCCAGACTGATACGAGTACTTGCAATAATAGTAAGTAAGATGCTCATATACGTGTCTCTACTGAGCTAAAATGCATAGAATACTTGTTGCCATGGTAATCATCGGATATTCGTTTCGTTTTTTGTCCGCGCTAATCACAAATAGACCCCCCCCCCCCCCCCCAGCTTTAAAGTATAATTCATGTTAAAATCCATTTGATTGGATTTCTGATGAAACATGGAGCAAAATGCTATAATTTATTATAATTATTTGTAGGTAAAGGTCGCCACCATTGTAGCTATATCTTAAACCCAATAGCCTATCCGATGTTATCACACAATGACCATCTATAACACTACTTAGGTTTGCGGCAATGTACCATGTTATGTACTATCGTACTGTAAACAATATTGATTTTATTAAAATATGAATTCATTGTGCTGTGAGATTTAAAAATTCATCTTGGTTCCTGATTCTGCATGAGCTAATTTACATTAGACTAAAGATTCAGCCCCTCCGAAAAGGAATCCTGGATACAACCCTGGATGGCATATTTCCCTCCTTCAGTAATAATGATAAACAGTATTATGCGGAACAAATAACTACGATTTTCTGCCTTTTAAAACAACAATATTAATGATTATTATCCATCATTTCACGCTTTTTTAGAACAATGCACATCCGGTTTTTTGTTTATCAATAATATATTCTCTGTGGTCATTAATTCGCAATTACAATATATTTTAAATGGAATAAATTGAGCGTAACTATTTACAAAATCATAATATAGATTATCAAAAACTTAATTCATGTTAATTGAACAAAAATATATGCTTTTATCGAATAGAAATGGTCACATCTAATTTGAATGTTTAATATTCAATGTTGATTGTCCAACAACGACTCCAGAAGAAGAACAATCTGCCATTCACCCGTGATGACTTCCTTTCGCCCCCTTCTCTACATACACGCAAATAGCCGGGTTGATGACCACGATGTCCAAGACCTAAACTTAAGCAACATCAGTTATTTCTCCCTCACACGTTCAGCAGACACTATTTGGCAGGGTCATTATTTTCTTCCTTCTATCATATTGAATTATCGCCGCCAGTTCTTCCTTTCAGCGCGGATCATAGCGGCGCTCCTACTCTGAATGCAAGGAATTTGGGTTCGAGTAGCCTACTTATCACGGTCTCAATTATTACGCTTCATGACCGCCTATATACAGTAGAGTTCATTTCCATGATTCTTTAATTATATTGCCTTGTGTTCTGTCAGGATATTTCTTAAACACTTTTATGACGGCAATTCTCAAGGTACAGCGGTAACGTTCTCGTCTGCTTTGTCCAGGTTGCAATATCGCGCAGTCAGCTGACATTTGAGGGAGCTTAAGTGCGAGATTTACTGGTACATTAAAGATCCCCTTCAGGGAAGATTCCCGTACCGGTACCTTGGAGTCTCTAAACGCCGCAGTAGTTAACTGGGACGCAAAACCCACATTTAGCCAAGGAGACATCAGCACTCTGTATTGTAGCCCGTGACACGTTACCCTATTGGGCAGAGCAATGACAGCAATATTCAAACGTTTCTGGTTCGATTGCTGCTCTATTGCTGAACTATTTTTAAAGTTTGTAATTTTGTTTTACTGAATTTGGTATTGTTTACATACTGTAATTTCAATCCTTGATCTAGCCTAAATTACAAGGACACTGACTAATCGAAATTCAGATCGTGTATTATACAGAAAGTACACGCCATTAGAGGGATGTTTGACCCACGCGGGACTCGAAACCATGATCTCCGGTTCAGACCACTGAGCTAATTCTCATGCTCGAAATGTACATTATGTGAAGCCAGCATACCCTTGATATAATCACATTGGGCTTTTGTTTTCCAGAACTAGATTTTGGCGACATTATTTACAATTGTGCCGTAGATCAATCTTCCTTTCGCCCTCTGGTCGTATCCACGAGGACAACAACAAGGACTGTCTATTTTGCCATTTTGTGTAGTGTTTATGAATGCTAGTCCCTTGGTGTAGAGCTGCCTTTCCATTTCCTACTCCATTACTGCTTCAGTATGAGGCTGGAACAGAGTGCACTCAGCCTCGTGAAGACAACTGAGTAGCTGCTTTATAAGATAATCTAGCGGACCCGTGCGAGAGATCTCGTATGTTCATAAACCACACATTCTCCAATAGGTTTATAATGAGAGACTTAAGGAGAAAGGTTGATAGTTTTAAGGTTTCATACGACAACTCACAATTGCAGCATGTTACAGCGTATTTGCAAATCGCACACTTCTTACAAAAATCAATATTTATGAAATTAGAATGCAGAAGAAAAACATGTTAAAGAATTAACGTTTAATAGTTTTAAGGTTTAATACGACAACTCATAATTGCAGCATGTTAGAGCATCAGTATTTGCAAATCGCACACTTCTTACAAAAATCAATATTTATGAAATTAGAATGCAATTCGTCACTGCTAGTGCCGTTTGTGTGCTGGGTCCATTGATTGACAGCGAACCTGTAAATGAATTAACATTTAGTAGTTTGGACATGAATTTATGAAATTATAGTGCAATTCGTCTCTGCTAATGTCTATTCTCTTTCTTTTTAATGCTCACCTGTCACGATCGGTCGCTTGTGAGTGCCGCAAGAGGGATCTATACTACTGAAATAATATATATGATGATAGCGCCCCATGGCCATAATCCAAGGTAATGCGGCTGGTCACGCATCGCCCACAATCGACAAACTATGAGCTGGATGGCAGCCGTCCTCGAGTTAGTTAGGTTTGTAATATTGAAAATATTTCTTACAGAGTTATGCTAATTTACTGATGCGTCTTCTTGCCTATAAATGCTCGTGAAAGGGACCCGGGTAGTAAGATCCCAGTCACGGGGCCCGTTTTATCACTCTACATCCCTGTGGTGAAATCATCCATCCCTTTACATGAGTCACACGTCCATCCCGGCATGGCTCTCCCAGCAGACACCACAGATAGTCTATCTCCTAGCGTGTTGTACCAATCTAATAATCTCATATGCAAAACGAGTAATTCATTAGGGTGATCCCCGGAATGGGCCTGCCGGCATATTACATGTTAACCGTTTGTAATTATGGAAATAGAACACAATACAAACATACATAGACTTTTTAAAATTGAAATTAAAACAATATCTCCCTTAGGGTAATTGTTTTGATGACTGAAATAACACATTTGAAATGTGTGCGAGCTTTGAACACATAATCCCGTGTGTTTCACACTTTCCGACTGTCATTATACGGATTTGTGTAATACAGTGTAAAACATCAGCAATCACTGACACGGATGATCATTAGTAATAATAATAGTAGTATTCTTCTTTAAATGACTTGGAGAAATAACTCTACCATCAGGATTGGACAGTTTGGCCAACGCATAAACAACCTCAAGACTTCAAAGGGCATTCATGCCCGAGTGCACCAACCTCGGTATTCATCAGTGTTTACGAAACCATGGTAAAACTTTTACCGTGGTATTGTCGTAAAAGTAGTGCACCATTACTATCGCTCGGTTTCGTTACCGCGGTTTCTTGACGCTTGCTTTTCTCGCTATTATTCCCCTCGGAAGAAATTCATTAATTTCGATAGTCACTTGTCTTCAGTTTATCCAGATGGCATTGATCGTTTCGACAGTCACTTGTCTCCCATACTGTTTACATTTTGTCTCAACGCGAGTAATCAGCTGTGCAAAACAATGGAAAATAAAATGATGAAACGTCCTAGATCTCCCAATTTCAGCCCTCATGAAAATTTCGGGAACTCGAGTAGTATACGTTGCCCGCTGCCATTGAAATCCGAAAAATTTTCTATAGAAATGGCCAATGTTACTAATATATATATGTATATACATATTATCGCTAGAGGGTGTTACTGAATTTTTTCAGAGTGCCAACATTATTGTTTCCAGACCAATATTTTCATCCAGACCAAAGGTTTTCGCCTAGACGCGCCCTCAGCCGATATTCGTGAAATATGGTGCTATCGTGAGTCGAACCTGGCCATCTTGCTACTATATCTCTTATCATGAGGTTCGAATCGCTCACAGTTTGCATGTTTAGAGAGAAATGGCCTTTCCTGTTTTTAAATACCTCCCCATTTTCACCTCGGGAAGACTGTATTCTCACATGAGTGCAGTCCAGCACACCCAATACACCTGGGAACCCAGCTATTCTGTGGAAGTCTTCCATAACCTCTCTTTGTTCCCATTGGGTAAGTGGTAGTTTAATAAACTGTGGCGGTAACGAGGCAACTACATTAGAAACCTTGTGTATTATGCGGCATGCTGTTGTTCTGTCAACATCACACACGTCACCGATCACTCCCTGAAATGTCCCAGTTGCTTAGAACTGCAGTGCTATACGAAGACGATTTCTAGGCGATTTCGGGTAGTTTCTCCCAGTAGAGAATTTCAATTGTTCACCAATTATGTCCAAAATATAACTTACTACTGTCTCCTTCCGTAATCGAAATATTCTCTGGAATGAAGCATCGCTCAGTTCTTCGAATAAATCTCGCCTCTCTTCTATAAACCTCCCTTCATTCCTTTCAAATCGATTAAGACACTGTAGATATAACCTGTACTTGTTAAGCTCCATTTTGGAATCTTTACCACAGAATACAAATGAAGAAAACTTTACCACGGTTTTCTTAGATAACCGCTCCCTCACGGGCGGTAAACATTTTACCGCGGTAAAACCCGAAACCGAGCTTGGTGCAACAGAAATACGACTTTACCCCGGTAAACTAGGAAGTTTACCGCGGTATTCTCTTTACCGAGGTTGGTGCACTCGGGCATCAGACTAACAAGGAATCACTACTAACCCCAATCTTGCATGTTCGCTCTTGGCCGAGGTAAGTGATTTTTGAAAGGCGGCGAAAATTACGACCCCATATCATACGATGTTGGCATGTCAAAGAACTCATTTGAATTCAGTAGGCCGTGTTCATAAAGGCAAAATTAATCTCGGGAGTTTACGCCAACACAAAGTTCCTCATTTCTCTACTAGAAAGCGCAATAGTGTTCAAGGAGCTTAGATATCTAACCTCCTTAACTTTCATAGTGCTTCAAGGAACAACGAAATTCGACATGCAAGCTACCCTTTGGGTGTCAAATAACAAAGCTTGCACCCGACACCCGGGGCCATACGATATTATTATTATTATTGTTACTACTATAAAAGAGTGATGCCACGTAATGCAAGGGGCAGATGACCTCTTAGTTTCGCCCCATAAACAACAATAACTAATATCACGTAATGCAAAATTGACGCATTACAAAACCGTTATCCTCCCAGAAGCTATAAATGTATCATCATAACTTTAGAAGGCCATTCAAAAATTACAGACATTGAAAAGCAAGAACGCAAAATGCTTAGAAAAATATTCGGCCCTACACAAGAAAATGGAAATTGTATCAAGAAACGAACTGCAGACCTCTATAGCCTCACACACAGTTTCACAATCACTGTACGCAGGACACGGTTGAAAATGTTTGGGCACATATTTATGGCGAGTAAGGCCCGGAAACATATTTAAATAAATAAATAAATATGCATGCAAAAAGGCACTAATTATCATTGGTCAAATATTCATCACGTTTCAAAAATGTGCACTATGAAATAACTACAGCAATTACGATCACTCCATATTCTTCAGCGGTTCTATTTTGAATATAAAGAAAAAATGAACAGACTGACATAATTATAACTACACCTTTTTTTTATATATATCTCAACTAAGAAACAGTACTAATAGTTGGTTCTTAAGTTTAGGGGCTGCGACAACGCGGTCATGTAGCCCGGTGTACTTTGTGTGTGTGTATAATCTGTCTGATGACCGGTGATAATTGTGATGACTGTAATAGTGTGTTATCTGTTTTTTTAATTTAAGTACTGCAACTTAGAATTTTTCAAATAGTTCCTACTTTTGCCGCCAAGCGCCACCGTCAACGACTACTAGGCCAAGTTCAGAACTTAGCTACCAGACGCCACCGCAGTCGGCTCTTGGCAACGAACGTAGAAACCTAAGAGCGTTGTTTACATTCTTAACCTATCCAATTTAGCTTCACATAGGTATAATTAGTGGAAGGTTCTTTAACATGCCATAAATCTATGACATGGGACCGCCGGCTTTACATCCCCTCCGAAGGAAGGCATACTGAGGGATTTTAACGCTCTTAAAAACAGTACTAAGCAGGAAATGTTATTTTATGGAACTTCATGCGGTGTTGACCTTCAATAACTATATTATTGTGTCATTTTTAAGTACAACTGATATACTAATAGCCATTGATTTTTTTAATGAAAATAATTTTTGAATATCTACTTAGTGAATGCTGAATAAAATTAATTGATATTAACTTGCAAAAAGGACTGAAACGTACTAGGTATTGAAATAATTTCAGTATTATTCTGTGAGAGACTCTCGGAGTCCGAATTGAAAGATATGACTTTAAGAACATGTATACAGAAAGTACCATATTTATTCCGGAGTACCTTATAAAGTTAACCGTTTATTGTGAGATTACTCTAACTTCAATGTACTGTAATGTACAGTAAGTGTACTGTATTCTAGCATTGTGAGGTGTTTGTTTACGAAACAAGAAGCGCTTCAAAACAATAGGAAGTTAGAATATACGCCCTTCTCCAGCAGAGATATGCACTTAAACACGCAATGGAGAAAAATGTGATGCATTGTGCCTAAATAATCAAAATATGCATAAATATGCAAAAGTATGATTTTGCATGAACTTCCGGGCCTTAATGATGAGTAATGAAAATATCTGACATACTGTAGGCATATACGTCCCAAACCAAGCTTCGTTTATCTTGGAAGGTGCTTGTTACATTTATGGGCCTACTCGTATATCTGTAGTTCACTCTTTATACAGAACATATCCAGAACAAACCAGTCTGGTTCCTTAAGACTCATTTTGCGTGATCTCTTTTTAAGTCACTCATATTTAAAAGAATATACATGAGCCTCTATTAAACCAGACATGAATACCCCAATGTTCGTGACGATGATAAATTCGGAACTTTGGAAGATAGAAAGTACCATATTTATTCCGGACTTTAATAGTATAATACATTATGCAACTAGCCTATAATGGCATTATAGGCGAGTTGCATACGACTGTTTATGTTCGACGATAATTAGGCCTATAACTATTTTATGTTCGAAAATAAATATTCATAAATATCTGTCGAGATTTCGCCAGTTTTATGTACTGAACAGAGCGCATGGGACGCAGAGAATACCTTGTATTCGATCATGGCCTCCTCCAATACCACACACACTATGACACTGTGAGCCACGCAGTAAAATTTAAAACAGTAGGCCGTGGAAGTCAGTGCAGGTGCGATGCTATCCTTACCTAATTGGTCACACAACTGTTTCTTGAGCTCTGATTGGTGGGAGAAACTGTGTCACAATGACAACTTGTACTATAATGAGCCTCATTATAGTAGACTACAGTTTTCTGACGTATAATATTTACATTTCGCCATGGTCGAACATAAATTACCTTATAGAGTTACCGTTCATTGTGAGATTACTCTAACTTCAATGTAATGTACAGTTTAAGTGTACTGTATTCTAGCATTGTGAGGTGTTTGTTTAAACAATAAATGGATTATTTTGCAAATATTCTTCCAATTAGAAATTAGAAGAAAGCTGATCTTATGGCCATGTGGTACAAGAGAATCTCTTAGACACAGTACTGTAAAAGATTATTTCTGCTTTCAACCCAATTCATAGACAGAATTAGCTTAATGAAGCTGCCCCGAAGTGCTATTCATTCTAACCGAAGTATGAGTAACTAGAGAGAGTATTTAGCAGGGAATCATTGGATTTGTAATCTGAATACATTTTGTTTGGACAAATTATTAATATCAGTATTTGGTATACTAGCATAAGATACAACATGTAGCGTAAAACAAATCTTGATGAAATATCTGAGACAGATTACATCAAACATTGTTAAACTTACCGTTGCATAATTCTATTTGGCACATTCAATAGTATCCTTCGTGAAATAATCAATTAACCTCAAAAATTTAGAAAACAACTTTTCTTCAATATTATGGAAGGCCATGCAATGCAGACTATTCCAAACAGAAATTGTGACAATTCAAGAAGAACCCAACATTTTCAGCACTTTCAGCCAAAATATCGTAAATAGTAGCCTAATGATTTCTGAAGTTTGTAAAAATTAGATACCAAATTCATCAAAGTAAAAGATACCGTGAATACCAACTTCGTTCTCATCCTTATTACATGTAAAACCATTGCTTTATATTTTCAGGACTTACGAATATAAGTCAAAAACAGGTAATGAAAAAAGTTTGAGCTTTGAAAAACTTTCATTGATGATTCTTTGACTAATAACTTATAAAAATAATTCTGGAATTTAAAGTGCTCGCATTGTACGATATATGCTAATAACTTTACAATTATATTTGTGCTACTCCCTGATAAGTTCATGACTTGAACTGCGAAGACCTGTTACATCACTGATACTCTCATTCCCTGAATTGTACATAAAAAATTAGTTGGATATTGTTTGGCTTTTAGTGAAAATTGATATATTTTCTTGATTTTGTTCAGAAAGTTCCGTCATGAAGGAAGCTAGTCAATGAATTATGATCATCTGAATGGCACTGTGTCATTTTAAGATACGTGGCTATCTTATTCCACATTACTCGACCAACATATTAATGTCCCAAACAAGGGACTAACCTACACTGTCCAATCCTTACAAACATCGTGTCATATTTGAACTTGGTTGATAAATCTCTAAACTTGATGTTTCAGCTTTACATGCAGACCAACAGCGTAGTCGAGCATTTCAAGTCACACTCCACAACTGCAATGGGAGCTGTTCGAGTCGCGGCATAGACATTGATCATCCTGAGTACATTTTCTTTCCTCACCCAACCCACTCCACACGAATATCTGATCACAAGTCCCGGGATACTACAGTGACCGCAGACAGATCAATAAACACCCGAGAAAAAAACCATAAGTAGACCTAATCCTACTTGGAAACTCTTGGTTTTAATTCCACTAGGAACTAGAGATATTTTGTTATCCTGCCTATGTATTTTTGAGTATGTTGGTTGGTTGGTTGGTTGGTTTCTCAGTTTAGGGGCTGCGACAACGCGGTAATGTAGCCCCGTGTACTTTGGGTGTGTGTAGAATCTGTCTGATAACCGGTGTTAATTGTGTTGGCTGTATTAGTGTATGTTATCTGTTTTTAATAGGAACACTTTCAATAGGGTTAGTTCAAATCTTCAGAAGTGTTCATCGACGAGCGAATTTAAGACAATGAACACACGCTTCACTGTGTTACGCTAAACAATTATCTTGTGTCGTATTCTTTCATATCGGCTGATGAAGGGGCCAAAACTAATAATTAGGCCTCGAAACATGTCCCACCAATGACCACTCAGTATTTAATAAAACGTATTGAAAATCCACAGCCTGCTTCCAGTCTCCGACCGGGTCAGGAATGGAATGAATGAAGCCCCCAAACTAGCGACGAGGATAATAAAACGTATTGATCAGGCGAAACTTTTAACCTATTTATTTACTCAACCTGTGTTTCTGTGGTGGCTGTAGTGTGAGTAGGTCTAACTGTATCAGAATTGGGGTAGATGTCCCGGGACATGAAACTAGGTCCTATCCCGGCATGTTCTTGTACTGTAGGGATTGGGGGATACCCACACTCAGGATAACCAATATCAGCACCGGGATTCGAACTGCCGATCTCCCCCACTGCGGTTAAGGTGAGCTATTTATCGCGTTGAAGGTGGACTGAGCCAAGCAGGGGGCAGTCATATGTTGGTCGAGCTGTAGAATGAACTTCACGAGGGGTAGTGATCAGCGGAAGATGTGGGCCGCTAGACGAGGCTAGACAGCGGCGCGCGGGAGGCGACAGGACTGGCCGGCAGGTTATGGGCCGCAGCCACTGAGTGGTGGTAGTACAGAGGCGGCGGATACGAGCTGCTGCTGGCAGAAGACGTGGCCACCCCCGCGGTGCCATCTAAAGGGTGGTGGTGGTGGTGAAGAGGCATCCCGTGAGGGTGGCTACCCCCTCCTCCAGCGCTCGCCGCAGCCGCCGCCGCAGCTGCTGCTGCTTCGTGGTACAATATCGGCACACGCACTAGCCTCTGAGCTGCGTGCGCCATATTGGCAGCCTCCAACTCAGCCGCCAACTGACGCTTCCATTTATTACGACGATTTTGAAACCATATTTTAACTTGTGTCTCTGTTAAATGTAATGACGCTGCTAGACCCGCTCTTTCAGAACTAGATAAATACCTTTTCATATCAAATGTTGATTCTAACTGAAATACTTGAGATCTTGAAAATACTGTGCGCGTCTTCTTCTTTCGCTTATTATTGTTATTGTTGTTGGAGTTGCCGCTGCTGTTTGTACCGCTAGCGCCTGAACTACTGTCCTTTTTAATATCCTTGCTGTCATAGTCATCATCGTCGTCCATGTCTTCCTCGATCTCCATGCTGTCTAAGTCTCTATTGTGGCTGGATGCCGCGTGCTGAAGACTGAAGCTGGAGGTAGATGGCGGTGATTTGGAGCGGGGTCCAAGATGGAGGCCTGAGTAATGGTCGCTACTCATGAAGGCTGGGTGGGGTCCACCGAGCAGACCTCCTAGATGGTGTGACTGGTGAAGGCTGCCGGCGGTGGATGACGGAGGAAGACCTGGGCTACTGGCAGGGGTGCTTGGACAGCGGTTCTCTCTCGTCGCACCTCCACCGTTCTCATAGTGAGTGTCCTCCGGTGACGATGCGCTCCGACGACTGTCCACGAGCGTCGTCGTCAAAGCCGAACTACCACGAGGTGACGTCGGTGGACTCGGATCATCGTTCGTAGTCGTTGTCGAATCCCCTGCAATAGAAAAGAGTGTGTTTCAATATGTTGTTATGACAGAACTTTTTTATAGAACAATGATACAGTAGATAAAATCCTGCGCGTTGTCCATAACCGCTCCAAATCCACACTGTAACGTTTCTACAGGGCCTTTCACTCAAGGTGCGGCCGGTCCAGCTCTCTAGGTAGAACGTGCAGATATAAAGGTCAGACGAGCATATCGCAGCGCGCTGCTGTCACAGCTTATGTCATACTTAAGATAAGGAAGGAAGTGCTGTTGGATTGATGCTTCGGACTCTCGACCCAAAGCTCAGCGAGCTGCCTCTACGCACCGCGCTGCCGGCCGCACTCCGAGTGAAAGACCCTGTTCTATGTGGTGGGGTAAATTTGGGGTCGTTCGGTGTTTGCACACAAAGGAACCTTCTCTTGCAAAACACAACTCTCTCTGACTTGGACACACCTCCTTCAGACCTGATACACTCATGCAATTTAGCCTATATCTTTCACCTTACTCTACAGGCCGGACGTTTGTTTTAGACGATTGTCCTTGACCTTGAAGCCTGTGGGTGGGCCTACACACACTCACTCTCTCACCCTATCGCTTCACACTTGTCACCACCGATCTGATGTAATGGAATTCCAGACTTGAGCAGACAGTACAGTCCACATCGAAGTATTGTGTGTCGTGGAAGTACACGTTACGTAGTTACGAACAGAATGTCATTATATTTGCCAATGACTGTACTCCTAGCAGTAGTGTGAAACAAATTAGTCAATCATCGGACCGCTTGGGGCAGCTGATATCAACACAGGTACTGTAGTAACTCGCCTCCAGGCTTCCATTAAGATTTTTCACTCGTCTAAAACAAACGTCCGGCCTGTACTTGCCTCCAATGCAATTCTTACTAGCACCATTCCAAACACTTCATCAAGACACTTTCCTCAAAGCCTTTCTTCATTTATTATCATAAAAGAACCCGTATCATATCCTCAAGACAACACCGGACCATCATTGAACATAACCAATTCTTTTTTTGAATACACAATCTCCATAACAACCTATCTGAATAAGCAAAGCCCCCTTCCACCTCATTACTAGGTCACCACAGAGAATCTAGAATGCGCAGGAGCTAGACTCCCTGCAATGCCCCAGCGAGAGGTGGCCATACTTCAAACTATAATGTGACATACAAACAAAGTATTGTCACAACACGAACATCATTTGTATTGCTCGGCAAGTTCAACTGAAGCCCTGAGTGAGGGCGCTGTCGGCGCGAGCGAGCAAGGGAGGGAGAGCTTGTGGTGGGCTGGGGGAGAGAGGAAGAGCGCGAAAAGAAAGCGCCGATGCCAAATCAACAATTAACTACATCGACTGTTTCCGTATCGAATAATGCCTGTTGTTTAATATAATAACACACACATAAGATAGTTGTTAAATTGGCGTGATTCAATGTGTTACATTTATTACTGGAAATAATTGTTAAATTGAAAATCCGTCCGATCAATACTAAAAGAACCTTAATGAAATATTAAACGACGAACATGTTTCGGAATATCAATGATTCCATCCTCAGCGTGAAAAATATTACACCTTAAAAACTAGTTAAACATTTTCAAAGAATGGATATCCTTGCAATTAGTGTAAATTTAAATAAATGAAAAACTTGTGAATATATGAATTGATGTGTAATTAGACAAACTACTATAAAATTCTATGTTGAATTCTATTGAATGAAAATCCACATCCTGCTTCCAGTCAACCGACCGGATCAAGGAATGGAATGAATGAGGTCCCCATCTAGCGACGAGGATATGAACTGTGCCAGCTGTCGAAGCCTGTCACACTCCCCTGGGGCAATGATTAAATGAATGACAGATGAAATGAAATGATAGTGCAGAGTGTTGCTGGAATGCAATTTGTGACAAGGAAAACCGGAGTACCCAGAGAAAAACCTGTTTGCCTCCGCTTTGTCCAGCACAAATATCACATGGAGTGACCGGGATTTGAACCATGGACCCAGCGGTGAGAGGCCGCCGTGCTGCCGCTTAAGCCACGGATGCTCGTTGAATTCTATTAGTATTACGAAAAATATGTGAAGGTGACAGTTAAAACAGGGGATAGGCGAGGTGCTGCGTGAAGGGAGAGTAAGGATGAAACATTTTGCCCAACTACACCGCTCGGCGTTGACAGTGTTTTATAGCACAAATTTAGGTTTTACTCGCTAACCGTTGGAGATACACGAAAAGTGATAAGGACCTTTCGAATAGAAAATTAAATTTTAAACCTCGTAAAATTATGCTATCAAAAGTTTGCTATTTCTTAGCGTTCTCTTTTTTATTTGAAACGGAAATATGGCAGTTTGAAACCAAAGGGACTAGTGACGTCACTAAAATGGTTGCCATCTTTAAATAATACAACGTAACGAAATCAAAAGCAGTCTATATGTTAACCAGGTAAATCATCTACTTTCATGTAAAATTTCGTGTAAATGGGACCAGTGATTCTTGCGTGATTGAGTAATACACAGACACACAGACACACACCATCTCATTTTGATATTTAGTATAGGCCTATATTATAATTACATCGTTAATAAGGAATCGGATTATCATGGCCATTTTTATGTAATTTTATATAATATTCTGTTGTAATGATGTGGTTCTTAGTTGGCCGAAACTAAACAAGAAGAAGAAGAAGAAGATTGGGGAAAAAGCGCTCAAGAAACAAATTGTCTGGAAACCAGTTACACTTGGCTATCGTAAAAACAATCTCTCTATACCATATCTTGCCTTCGCCGATGACTTGGTTATACTAATAGAAAATCGAGAGACCGCAATAAAACAAATAGAAACACTCCAAGAATGCGCCGAAAAGTGGGACTTCAAATATCCTTCGAGAAAACTCAAGTGCTAAGTCACAAAGGCGACAACATGCAAACAAAATACGGAACGATCAAAAGAGTCCCACATTTCAAATATCTGGGAGAATTTATCGAACCAAATGGGTCCGAAAATATCTCACAACAAAGCCATCTCCAGAAAACCAGGAGAGCACTCGGACTTATCCAAAACCTCAATAACAAAAAATGCATGTCAAGACAAACCAAACTTAGACATTACAACACTGTCATAAAACCGGCAAGTCTCTACGCAAGCGAAACACTTACACTCAATAAGAAATATGAACTTGAAGACATCAAGAAAGGAGAAAGAAAAATCCTTCGGAAAATACTGGGAGCAAGACTCACTCCTGATGGGTACCGACTACAGTCAATCAAGACAACTGAAAAATACTCAAACATCGAAGTCGACTTCCGAAAAAGACGATTGAAATTCTTCGGGCACTTAAGTAGGCTAGACTGCCGAATACACGACTAACCAGAAGAATACTAGATTACATATCATCACTGAAAAGTACAACACCATGGATGAAAGAAGTACAAAAAGACATGCGAACTGCTAACATAACCGACACATCAGACAGAGACTCCTTCCGTAACAAAGTGAACAACTGGGAAGTCCAACCAGAGCAAGCAAAACCTACACCTTACCTCAATGGTCTGACGAAAGAAAATTGGCATTCTCCAACAGAATGACACAATACTGGCAAAGTAAGAAGAACATCAAGAATTGAGTAAAATTGCTTAACGCTTTCCAATATTGGGAAAATACGCTGTAAATATATAATAAATAATAATAAGATTAGGAAAATGATAACAATTAAAGTTATTATTTTCCCCTTCAAAGCGTGAGTTTTGGCCCCTTGGTTCTGCTTTCTGTAAGTGCTACCAGTTCTGACAGAAGGAATAACACCATCAAGAGAATATTGTGAGTGTTATTGTTTCCTTTTGACATACGTATGCGATTCCAGAGAGATTACAATACTTTGCACACAATGTTATCGAGAAACATAAATTAGAGTAACATTTGGCACCTCGCACTCCCCGCCTGGGCTAATAAACAGTTACATATGTAATTAATAACATCTTCCTGATGTCTGCTGACGATGATTCAGCATGGAACCACTCACTGTCAGAATAACACAGTGGGGGAGATGCAGGGATGTACAAAGCGTGCGGTGCTCGATACACTAGACTAAATGCCATCAAAAGTACCGACTTATTAGAATAAACACTCCTATTTCTTCATGGACAGAGGTGTGCAAATTATTAGAATAATCAGTTACAATTTTGTATTCAAATTAATTGTATTGACGAACTGGTTACATATTTTATTGGTCTACTTAGTAATGATTTCTCTCCTATGGTCTTACGACCTTTCCAAAAATGAATTGTGTCTGTATTTTTCCTCTTTTTTCATTGACTTTGGGATATACCCACTAAATCAGATGGCTTAAATCCATGGTCCACGAATCTTAAATTAGTTCACGGGTGGCTCATCGATAAAAATATTTTGGATCGTTGTTGTTTGAGTCTACAGTCTTTTGACTGGTTTGATGCAGCTCTCCACGCCTCCCTGTCCTGAGCTAATCGTTTCATCTCTACATTGCTACCACATCCTACATCCGAGGCAATCTGTTTAACATATTCTATCCTTGATCTACCCCTACAGTTCTTGTCCTCGACCCTCCTTCCATAAGTAAGCTTGCTATTCCTGGGTGTCTTAGTATGTGTCCTACCAACCTATCTCTTATCTTCATTAGCAGTCGCCTAAACATCTCTCCTCTCCCACTAGTCTTAATACCTCTTCGTTTGTAACCCTATCTACCCATCTGATCTTCATCATTCTCCTGAAACACCACATTTCAAACGCTTCAATTCTCCTCTTTTCTGCTGCACCAACAATCCAAGTTTCACTTCCTTATAGAGCCACGCTCCAGACAAAGGATTTCAAAAATGACATCCTAATACCTAAATCAATATTCGATGTCAACAGATTCCTTTCCTGTACAAATGCTTTCCTTGCCTGAGGAAACCTACTTTTTATGTCCTCTTTGCTTCGTCCATCACTGGTTATTTTGCTTCCTAAGTATCAGAAGTCTCCTACTTTCTTTAGTTTTTCACCTGCCAATTTGATGTCCATAGAGGTTTCTGATTTATTTCGGCTGCATTCCAATATTTTTGTTTTACATTTATTAATTTTCATCATGAATCCCTCTGCTCTAAAAGTACACGGGAACTAGAATTAAGTAATCAAGTTAAAGCGCGTGACATTCTCTATTACCAAGGTTCCTCTTTTAGTGGAAACTCTAAAAAATAATGTTAATTCCGGTTTCTTAAAAGAAATATAATTAAAACATCGGATATAAATTCAGCGCCTTGCACAATTTTGTTCCTTGATTAGTTCATGAAAAGAATAAATGAAATGTTGGAAAACTGGCATTTATTCTAGAGACTAGCAGTAGTGCCCGACTTCGCCCGATGGATTTATTTGTTTTATGAATGATAATGAATACTACTACAGAACTGGAGCGCTCAAGGATAAGGATCGGAAAGCACCAACGCTTATTGCATCTGATAACCTCAGTATAGGCTACTGAACA